>JAJGRW010003866.1:0-11393 GCA_025461045.1 Carex parvula | reverse complement strand
TCTGCACTAAGCGGGGTCACAATGCCTCCATTTGTTGGTACCGATTTGATGAGCGCTATGGTCCTACCACTACCCCTCAAGCCTATGTGGCTCAACCGACCCCTCCCTCCTCTACCACCGAATGAGTTCTTGACTCCGGTGCCACCCATCATGTCACGAGCGACTTAAACAATCTCTCTTCGTACATCCCCTATGATGGCCTTGATTCTCTTCACATCGGTAATGGTACCGGTATGGCTATTCAAAAATATTGGTTCTACATCTTTCAAGTTTGACACTTGCACTATCTACCTTCATGACATTTTACATGTACCTAACTTCACAAAAAATCTCTTAAGCCTCTCCAAATTATTACTTGATAATTCACTAATTCTTGAATTCTCTTCTCATTCTTGTCTTATAAAGGATTCCCACACCAAGGCTCTTCTTCTTCAAGCTAAGCTTCAACATGGTCTCTACTACATTTCGTTTCTCCCTTCACCTCAAGCTTATCTAGGTGTTCGAGTTTCCGCCGACACGTGGCATGCACGTCTTGGCCATCCCTCTACTTCCACTACTTACTATGTTTTAAATTCAAATAATTTGCCTTGCACTTCTAAAACTTTGTCAAAATGTCATGATTGTAGTGTTGCTAAGTGTCACAAATTGCCTTTTAATTCAAGTTCTTCTTTTACTTGCTCTCCTCTTGAGCTAGTGCATTCGGACCTATGGGGTCCGGCCCCTATTTGCTCTTCAAATGGTTTTCGTTATTATGTGACGTTCATTGATGATTTTACCCGTTTCACATGGGTCTATTTCTTACATTCAAAAAATGAATTAGTACCTACATTCACCCGCTTTAATGTAGGTACTAATTCAAAAAATGAATTAGTACCTACATTAAAACTTTGCGTACCGATGGTGGAACCGAGTATAAACCTCTTTCTCGATTATTTCCTCAACTCATACACCAAACAACTTGCCCTTACACACCCGAGCAAAACGGTGTTGCCGAGCGCAAACATCATCACATAGTCGAGCTATCCCTTGCCACAATTAATCGAGCCTCCATACCACTTCAATTTTGGGATTAAATTTTTGCTAGCATAGTCTACCTCATAAATCGGCTCCCAACTGCCTCTCACACTCCATCCCCTTATAGCCTCCTTTTCAATCAAACCCCCGATTATTCAACGCTACGAGTTTTGGGATGCTTATGCTTTCCCTTACTCAAACCTTACACTTCCCATAAACTCGAAAACCGGAGCTTGCCGTGTGTGTTTATTGGTTATGGGTTGTCACAAAAAGGATATAAATGTCTCCATATTGCCTCTAACAAAATTTTTGTCTCGAGACATGTTACTTTTGATGAAAACAGGTTTCCCTCTAAAGAATTGGCGCCTCCTGTTTCAGCTGACCCTCTCTCGGATCACCAGCTCACTTCCTGGCTGCCAATTTACTCATCTTCGGCAGCCTCTTTGCCACCTGATCCAGCTCCAGCCGGCCCACATTCCACTCCTGCTGACAGCCCTACTTCTCCCTCTACTTCGGCTGGCCCAGTTCCATTCGGCCCATCCAACCTTCTTTCATCTCCTTTAGCTACAGTCGGCCCGGTCACCAATTCTCCCCTGTCGGCCCCTCTAACCACTGTCGGCTCACTTGCCCATTCCCCATTTGGGCCCTTCGAACCAGCAGGCCTCCCTCCTGGACACCAAACAGGCCAACTTGCTTACTTTCCACCCGACCCTACAAGCCATCCCGCTGCCCCCTCTCCACCAGCAGGCCATCCAGTGGACTCCCAATCCGAACCTGCTCACCCTCATTCTTCCAGCCCAATATCTACACCTTTTACTCACTCTACTCTTCTTGTTGCTTCCGCCTCCACTCATTCCATGGTTACTCGCACAAAGGACAATACAAGAAAACCGAAACATTTTCCCGACCATATTGCTCTTACCACTTCCGCTGAACCTTCACCTGATCCACTCACCTACTCTCAAGCTCAATCCTCCTCACATTGGCGTGATGCCATGGCTCTTGAAATCGACGCTCTCGCTCGAAACCGTACTTGGACCCTCGTCCCTCCTCCACAAAATCAACACATTATTGGTTGCAAATGGATCTATAAAACCAAACGCAAGCCCGATGGATCAATCGATCGACACAAAGCTCGTTTAGTCGCCAAAGGCTTCAATCAGCAAGAAGGTGTCGATTACTTCGAGACTTTTAGCCCCGTGGTCCGCCCTACAACTATTCGCATTGTGCTTTCCCTTGCCTTATCCAAAGGATGGTCCATTCGCCAATTGGATGTTCAAAATGCCTTCTTGCATGGTGACTTGCATGAAACGGTTTACATGAAGCAACCACCGGGGTTGTTAATCCATCTCTTCCTCATCATGTATGCCTTCTCTCTAAATCTCTTTATGGGTTAAAGCAATCCCCTCGGGCTTGGTTTCAAACATTGAGCTCGGCTCTTCTTGCTTACGGGTTTTCATGGTTCCCAATATGACCCTTCTCTCTTTGTTTTTCACTCCAATGGCAAAACTATTATCTTCTTGGTTTATGTTGATGATATCATAGTCACCGGCAGCCACCTTGACTCGATTCAATCTCTCATTACCCATCTCCAATCTCTCTTTGCCCTCAAAGACCTCGGACCGCTTCATTATTTTTTGGGTATTGAGGTGTCTTCCTCCAAGAACGGCCTTCACCTATGCCAAGCCAAGTACATCAAAGACCTTATCTCTCGCGCTCATATGCAAGATGCAAACCCGTATCCCTCACCTATGGCTGCTAACCTCTCTCTCTCCAAACATGATGGCGACCCTTTTGAAGACCCACACCTTTACCGCTCTATTGTTGGGGCCCTCCAGTATGCTACCCTAACCCGACCCGACATCTCATATCCCGTCAACAAGGTCTCCCAATACATGCACGCTCCAACCACCACTCATTGAGCTGCCGTAAAGCGAATTTTGCGATACCTTAAAGGATCACCCACTTTCGGCCTTACCATCACACCTGATCCCTCTTTCTCTCTTCATGCTTATTGTGATGCCGATTGGGCGGGGTGCCCCGATGATCGTCGCTCCACCTCAGGTTATTGTATCTTCCTTGGCCCCAATCTCATCTCATGGAGCTCTAAGAAACAACCAACGGTCTCTCGTTCGAGCACCGAGGCCGAGTACCGTAGCCTTGCCAACACTAGTGCCGAACTCATTTGGGTACAATATCTTCTCTCTGAACTTCATGTGTCGCTACCAAACCCTCCGACCTTGTGGTGTGACAATATCGGTGCTACCTTTCTCGCCTCCAACCCAATGTTCCATGCTCGCACGAAACATGTTGAGTTGGACTATCACTTTGTTCGTGAGCGAATTATGTCACATCAGCTTCAAATACAATTTCTTTGCTCTAAAGATCAAATTGGCGACATCATGACTAAGCCTCTCTTCACACCTCGATTTTTGCTACTTCGGTCCAAGCTCACTGTGGTTGACACCCCATCAGCTTGCGGGGGGGCTATCAAGAATAAAATGGACTCCCCCATTTCTACAATAAATGGAGAGCCTCTGCAACAGCCCTTCAACCCTTCAACAGCAGTCTAGCGCATTCTATTAACTTCCAGCGTATTCTATTAATTCACTTTTTAAGTAATTAGTAAATTGTAATTAGGGTTTCCTTCTATGCTTTAGATTGTTTTCTATAAACACTTAGCACTGTAATCATTTTGTATTAAGAAGAATGAAATACAAAAATATATTTCTTCTCTAAAATCTCATACTTTGTATTGTGTTATTGGCCCCATGACAACAATATTAGGCCTCAATGTTCCCCAGTGCAACAAAAGGAAAAAGGTAAGAAGAGTGAGGCTAAGGTAATATACACAGTGCAGATTGGTCCGTACTACAGATCAATATTTTCATTTTCGAAGTCAAAATAGTTGATCTGTACCGTTCAAAATGATTTCCAAAGGTACATGTACATGCAAACTAAATTTTGTATTTTTAGAATTTTTGTACTACCTTTTTAGATAGGTTGAAAAATAACCATATGGAGATTATGTTGAGAGACTCAGATTGATTGTTTAGACTGTGAAAATGGAGATATTAATCCATAGTACGGACTAATATGCATTATGCATAGTACCGTAGCCTCACTCAAGGAAGAATACATGAAATTAACCTGTGCTAGTAGCATATCGAAAATCTATTGGCCGTATTGGGACACTACAGTTTTGCACACTTGACTCACCACCCCAGCTGCTCCAATATTTTTATTTATCTCAGTAATAAATGTAATGAAATAAGACAATACCGTGGGATCCGTAGTGATGGAGGTTCCATAATCAGCTATAGTTGGACACCCAGGTGAGAAGAAACCTGGTGACAAAGCATGTAAATAAAATTATTAAACAAACTGGTAAAATAACATAAAAGATAGCTAATAACTCAACTGTGTACAAGACAACAAAAATTTGAAGGTTACCAGTAAATTGACCATCGACAAGAACATCACCCATGTCAAACTATAGATGAGTAGATAGTTGGAATCCTATAAAATATTTTCTAAGAAGTGCTAATTACATCTTTTATTTATTGGACTAAAACCCCAGTAGCAGTATACATATTATACCAACTTTGATTACAAGATGTACCAGCCAATAGCCTTTCTGGGTGACTGGTACATAGGTGTGTTTGCCTTTTTAATGGTTCGGGTTAATGCCACCACACACAATTTCACCTCCTTCACCTTCATCACCTTCATCTTTATTTCTGTTGAACCAGATGGAGAAAAACTGGGTCCTTAACCAGTCCTTGTTCTACCATGCTGTTATGAAAGAAACAAAAACAAAATGTTTGTTAACTAAATTTGGAAAAGATGAACCTATCTAAAACTTTCAGATAACTTACCAACCTAATATTTATAAGTTCTTTTTTTTTTTTTTTTTTTGTAAATTTTAGAGTACAAAAATAATGTTGCTTTAATTTAGACAAGACAAATATTGTTGAATAATGCATATACTTAATCACTTGTCAATCTTTTACAAGAAAAATTGTTCAATAAAACCATACCACTCCGGACAACCGGTCTTCGCATAAGGAGCACCTACCTTTCGAGATATAAAAAAAGTTACAGTCTTTATTTGTGTTGTCGGTTGGTCGTTGTCAACACCTAAAATAGACGAATTTAATCAACCCAATCTAAGGATCTGCCTTGCGGCCTGTAACCTCCTCTAGTTCAGCAGCTATGACTTGTTCTTGCAGCTATGTATAGTCATTTCGGATTATCTATACCTCAGTACCAGTAATACATCTGTGATATATAATTTTAATTAACATGCATTATATCCATAACTAATACAGATATACCTCTTATGTATTTTGGTGGATAATAACCAAACCTCAAGATAATACCATTTTACTTGTAAAAGATAACTGACCATCAATTATACGCTACAATTATGGTAAAAAAAACATATTACAATGTAATTGTAAAATAACTATTAAGAATTAATATTTGAGAACGGCATTTGTTAATTGTATTACTTAATATATGTAAAGTTTAAAATTTATTAATGCGAATAAGCAAATGTATTATATGAACGATGTATAAATGTATGCACTCAAATCAATATTAAAATATATGCACGCATCATTATTAAGATTGTGGTGTGTCATATAAATTATATATTGTACAATATGTTTAAAGGTAGTATTCCTCTACTAAATCAGACTACATGATTGTTACTCTAAGAATTACCTCATCTTCTACTCAAGCTAAAAATTATTAAAAGAAAAACATAGACAGAAATTAACGGAGATATGTTTTTAATGATTATAAGTAAAAATCTCATCACAACAAATATAACTTAACCGAAGGAAATAAGAAAGGGAAAGAACAAAATGTTGTTATGGGCACTGGTACCATACCAACTGGTACAAGTTTCCTATATGTACTGCTATGCGGGATTAATCACCAGGAAATTTATTATAAGGAAATAAGAAAAACAGGTTTACTGTGCAAAATAACTATGAATTGGTGAAAGATATAATTAATAAAGAATTAGTTTTACCACAACACTTACATCAAACCAAAAAATATGTGCATACCAAAAGATCTCTCTCAGAATCAGCAAGATGTATCCTGGGTTCCAGAGTCTCTAGAAAGGAGATCTTTCATGCACATAGCATCTCACTCATCTCAACTCGATCACTTGACATGATATCTAGTCTTCCCATATGGGGACCAATATTTTGTCATCCCTGTTATGTTGTGAATGCAATTGTTATGTATAGTTAGGCAAGGTGTAGATAATGTAAGTGTGATATACATAATGAGCACCTATTATGCTGTTACAGCTATTGATTTGAAACAAAAACTCATGCGTACCCTTATTTGATACTTAACTCAAATTTGTAGCGGTCTAGTATATACTTTCCGATTTATGTGAGTTGTTACATATAAACTGTCCTCGCCATCAACGCGAGTTTCTACTGGGAATTCACCATATGCACTTGTTATAGTTGCCCATTTTGGAGGCCGATTCAGAAGATCTTTTGAAATTTACGTGGAATTTGCTGAAATAAAGAAAATTAGTGTGTATGTAAAGGAAGCGGCTAAAATAATTTGTGTATTTTAGAGTAATGAAAACACATTGTTGTTATTTACAAACCTACCCACTACTTGAAATGTGCCAATTGACCCTCATGCAGCTGAAGTGGTGAGAAGAGAAGCTCTTTCTCCTGGCGACTCTGAGTTACAGCAGCTGCTTCACATCTTCAGGTACCTTTTTATTACATACTGGTATGGGCTTGGAGTGTGTGCATTGAACGTCTACCATTAGATCAAGATTATTTAACTGTTAAAAGGAAAGTGAATAATTGATCTGCCTCTGGAATTTGTTGTTTGCATTGGAAATATATATTATAGAATTTGATGAAACAATTGAAACTCATTGTGCATGATCAAATCGGCCACATCAAGGAGAACCCTACCAATACTGGCACCTTAAGGACCTGACTGCTATTGTATATCTGAGATTCGGATCCTCGATTATGGCTGGATCTCTCCAAAAAAGAAAGAAAAGAAATAGTTTACGTATGCTTCTTGTGTATTGCCAAATTGAGGTATGGCAACAGGGAAGCAGTGACCTGGAGTTACTGCTCTAAGAGACTGGCATGAATGCCCACAGTGGAAACCTCAGAGCCTGGCGCGAGCTGTACCGACTCTCTCGAACCTGAAGGGGTTGATCTCATCTCAGTAAGTGCCACCTTTTTATTCTTAGTGAGTGAGATTTGTGGAGTTCTTTTCCTTATTTCTCATTCTTAACAAAGAAAAAAATGACAGAGAATGCTTCAATTTGACCCAGCTGAGAGGATATCAGCAAATGAGGCAATGGAATATCCTTACTTTGATGGCCTTGACAACTCCCAGTTTGAGAGCAACTATCTTTTTCTATACATCAAATACCTTTGAAAATCTCATTTTTGATGAGCATTCATTTGGCCTGAAATCCAATCCACGAAATAAATTGATTTATAGACGACAAGTTGAATTTAGTGATCACATAAGAGCCTTAAGGAAAGAAATCAAAGAAGAAGTACCTCAGCACAGACGGAGAACGGAGCGATGAAGTCAGAAGTACGTTAGCTATGTATAAACTCCGCTTCATCTTCCCTTCTTCTCCCTCTTTGATAGCCACTGAAGGGTCTGTTGTTGTACTGCTGAGGTGAAATCTGGTTGACGGGTAGAGGCAAATTGAGTTGTCGATTTTGTCCACGATCGAGCGCTTTGAGCATCGCGAAGAGAGGAGCTCGGAGGCTTTTGTCAACATGGCCATAAGAATGGGGCGATTTCTGTGAAGAGGAAAGATTCCAATGAAAAGGGAAGAGAGACGGAGAAGATTGAGAGAAGAGAGAAGGGAGAGTTTTTAGTGGGGAAACCGAGCAACATGAAGGGGAAGAAGATGTGGCGTGCAGAGGAAAATGGACATGAGACATCTGGCATTGAAGAGGCGAAGTTGAGCGCGAAAATCTGTAGTGCGAGGTGACAAACACCTACATAAGCTTAGAATATCTTGAAGAGGCAGAAGGTGTGAAAATTTAAAGGACATCAGTTGACGCCAGATCAACACAACTGGCGCCCTTCATCTATGATTAGACGGTACAGTTAAAAGAGGTGTTACCGTATAATGATCAGTAACACCCATCTAAAATTAAGATATTTATAATTACATTCGCATCTATAAAAATTAGTGTATTATATTATATTAATAACTGGGTATTTCAAAATGATTTCAAGCTCGAGAGAGTTTATTAAATGATTTTAAGCTTGAGTGTCTAGCGAGAGCTAAATTCAATTAATGTCGCCATATTTTTTCTTAAAGTTCTAACAACTTCAATGGATCGGATTTAACATTTTTTTAAGCATACATGCAATACACTCGATCTAGCTACATGGAAGTGGTAATATCAAAATTTCTGATTACAAAAGTCCAATATATATCTCATTTTTTTCTGTAAATTGAATCAATGTAGTATAGTTAAGGAATTAATAAAACGTCCAAAATGCCCGGATGTTGAAACAAATTAATGACATTTGTGCCATTTCCATTGACATGTATCAGACAAAAGAACAAGAAAGTTTCACCGATTACCAGAAGCTCTTGTTGCTTTATTTAAATGTGAACCAAAGGAAAAATACATTTGAGTTTCAACATAGCAAGTTTTACAAAGTAATTGACACAAATTTGTACTGATAAAAAATAATCTTGGGCTGCGTTCTCAATTTTGGGCCTGGGCTATATGCACCTACCACCAGCCTCCATAGTACTTATGGACCACAATTTAAAGACCAACATATCTTCTTGAACATTTTGCTGAAATATTTATTCACATGTCAAAACAAACTAGTGGCATAGTAACAAGATTCGCGAATAATTCGGATTTGAGCGGTTGCAATTAATCCGCGTATTATTTGGTTTCCGAACTTTTTCTAAATTATTCGCGAATTTTATGAATTTGACGAATTTTTCCAGAATTTTATAAATTATTTGTGATTGTTTCAGGAACTTTTTTCTTGTGGGATTTTTTATTTTTGCTCTCAATGTATAATTCCGAATTATACCTGAATTATTTCCGAATCACGAACTTTTGACCTCACCGTTCTCAAATCATTAAGTTGTCATTATGCCTAGTGGTGCTGAATTTACTACTATGAGTTGGTAAACAGAAATAATATATAATATTGACAATATATATATATATATAGAGAGAGAGAGAGAGAATGGCTAATATACAAACGTTTGTTCCTGGACCCAGGAACAAACAATTCGGTTCTTCAATTTTTGAAGTCCAAACAGTCGATCCAAACCATTAGATATTCAATCTATATTAAAATGTGCTTGGAGACCAAATTTTACATTTTTTGGAATTTTTTTACTATTTATTAACCTGGTTTGAAAACCGCTGTTTTTATTAAATTTCTGCAGCATTGAAAAACAACGGTTTTCAAACCAGCTTAATAAATAGTAAAAAAATTCCAAAAAATTTAAAATTTGGTCTCCAAGCATATTTTAATATAGATTGAATATCTAACGGTTTGGATCGACTGTTTGGACTTTAAAAATCAGAGAACAGAATCGTTTGTTCCTGAGTCCAGGAACAAACGTTTGTATATTAGCCATTCTCTCTCTCTCTCTCTCTCTCTCTCTCTATATATATATATATATATAGACTATGGTGAGTTGTGAAGCCATATTTTCATTTTGAAAATCCAAACAACTGATCCGAACCGCTCAACATATTCTAAAAATTGAAATGTGCTTGGAAACTAAATTTTACATTTTTTGGAATTTTTTTGTGATGTATTAAGCCACTTTGAAAATCGCTGATCCACTGTGAACAGTAAAAAACAGTAAAAATTTCTGGACCACCGGATCAGCGATTTTCAAAGTAGCTAATAAATAGTAAAAAAATTCCAAGAAATGTAAAATTTGGTCTCCAAGCACATTTCAATATTTAGAATATGTTGAGCGGTTCGGATCGGTTGTTTGAATTTTCAAAATGAAAATATGAGCGTGAAGTAAAAATGACATCTTACTTCACAACTCATCATAGCCCAGCTCTCTCTCTATGTCTATATATATATATATATATATATATATATATATATATATATATATCGGTAGCCGTAAATTAATTAGAATGAAGTGGACGGGATAGATAGTGCTCAAATTATAATTATATTTTGTAGAACGATATATGTGTGTACAATATATAATAAATAGAGAGGTAGTTTTGCTAATATATAGTCTATACGAACAATCAGATTAATGGTTCAAATAATATTTTCTAACAGTTTAGATCATACATTTTAAAGTTTTGACAAGCAATCCAAATTGTTTAATATATATGTTCTGCAAATTGACATTAACACAAAAAATATTTATTTAAAATATATCACATTCAATATATTAGTTAAAAATTACTATAACTCAACGGTTAGAAGGATATGTTGTATTGCAAATTAAAACAATACACACAAAATCAAATTAGCGATATGACTAATTAGGCATTGATTGCCACATATAATATTAGTTAAATAGTTATTTATGCATTTTTAGCATCAATTAACAAATGATTTTGTGCAATCAAAACCCTCTTTGTATCCTAGTCTAGTGTATGAAATTATTTTTTTTTCAAAGAATATAATCATATTACACTATTATCTATGTTAACATGTAGATCACATTAAATGACTCGAATTGCTAAGATGAACTTTTAAATGCAATTAATGCATGATTTGTAATTTAGCATTAATTTTCGGATTAAGCACTAAGTTAAAGTATTAATATATACTATCAATAAAACCACACCCACACCCTTCTTGTATGTACATGCATACACAAACATAAATAAATAGTTGCTGATCCGTGCAAGGATCCATGCTCATGATGTCTAAATTAACGGTGCCAACTTTTTTTATTGGTGTTTAAATTAATAAGTGTACACTATTAGGTAGTCTATGTATAATTCCTTAATACGAGTCAGAGGACACAGGGAGGCAAGTAGTGTTGCTTAATTTAAGGACAATGCATTTAGAGTTGACAAATTGACCCAATAATGGCAATTATTATACATAATCCTTATGCGTTCCCATTTGGATTTAATCTTTTCAATATTAATGATAATTCGTAGAGCATCTATGTCCCTCATATTATTGGAAAATTTCTATTTAGAAACTATGCATGAAATTTCTTATTAAAAACGTTTATAAACTCCGTACTAGTCCAAATGATTGGCTCAAATTATTAATTTTTTTAATTTATTGCTGACGTGGCTTAATAGAAACTCTAAAATTAATTTTAGGGATGTGAGATCGAGTTCAGTAACTTTAGAGTTCTTAATTTC